>BLKR01000514.1:476666-490183 GCA_011170035.1 Teleogryllus occipitalis
CCTGTCCGTCCGTCTGTCCGTCCGTCTGTCCGTCCGTCTGTCCGTCCGTCTGTCCGTCCGTCTGTCCGTCCGTCTGTCCGTCCGTCTGTCCGTCCGTCAGACATGTACAGAAATGTTACAGAAATGTAATTTTTTTGACTTGTCTTCCACGTCAGTAATATTTACATTAGAGGCAAATTCTTCACATTATTGTACGTAAGAGTACATGTGCTTTAAATAATGCTATATAAAGTTTCTCGAAAACTCAACAGTTTTCTGTTAACATGAGCTCAAAATTCCGCATTTTTAAAAACACTCAAACGCCTTTTTCTCAAAAATAGCTCCAGATTTGTTTTTCAAACTTTTTACCGGGTCGTGATAATGTCACTGTTTAATTTGACGATAAGTTCATTTTGGTGTATTCTTTTGTTTTTTCCAAAATTACAGAAATGTATTTTTTTAAATATGTCTCAGACCGTTAATATGCACATTTCCATGGATTTGTATACATTATGCATTTGTGAGGTAAAGTACTTCAAATGACTTTAATAAAGTTTTTCGAAAACTGAATAGATTCCTGTGAAAAAGAGTTTGAAATTTCGCATTTACAGTAATGCTTAATTTCGACTATATTTTTCCGCTTCAAATTTTTCAATGAAAATTTCTATTTAGGATCTTCTTTAATATCCTTCAAGTAATATTTCGGTTTTACAATTAGTATACAGAAAACCTGAGAAAATGTGAAAAAAAGTACTTTGGGCGACGATAGAAGGCAGCTGGCAAGAGGATGGAGCAAGACCGTAAAGCCAGTCCACACCAAGGAAAGTAGAACACTTTACTACGAGAAAGTCTGTGCTGTTCTGTAGCACCACTAGTTTACATGCAATATAAGTTCTCGAGGCGCGGCGAAATTCATGGAGCACATGGCGGAGACGGGTATAAATCCGTCCCTGCATACACCGATCGCCATCTTTGTTTGTGTTTGTTGTCTGAGTGGCTTTGGGGGCTCCTCGCAAAGCATCAGTGCACCATCAAAGCAGTGAGCGCGTGGGATTCGGGATTCAGACGGTAACTGCAGCTGAAGATGTTAGATATGTTTATGATCTCTAAGGTGTATCTACGTTCTCGGAACAGACATCAGACTCAAGATAAAGCACCGACTAAAAGAACGACTGAGAGGTAAGGACTGTGGAAGACAGTATCTAATTTCAAACGCATATGCATTCTACATCAAATGTATGTCAGATAAGGCAGGGATGCCGGAGCTGAAGGAAACGTGTACACGATTTTTTTAAGGTTAGAGCTTGGTGCAATTTAACAGATGACAAACTTAATTTGACTGAATTCATTTGGTTAAAAAAAAATGAAATTTTAATTTTCTCACCCTTTTGAAGGTACTTGATAAAAAGAGAACTTTATGTAATCGTGCGCCAGAAAATGGCGAATTTTCAGCAGAAAATAAAATGTTATTGCCGGAAACGGTTAACGAAAAGTGAATAAATCCAGTTGCTAAATGTAGAAAAATATCCTCTAACATGTGGTGTTTTGTGAGGCCTTGATACCGAAAACTCGATTGAGAGCAGAACGTCTGTCTGACTGTCCGTTGTCAGCGTAGCCAACTGCCGATCGGGCCGCCAACGTTGGCGGCAAGTACACGCGATCCCACACAAGTCCTCTTTGCGTTTGTCATTACTGCGCCCGAAGCCCTCGAGTGGCGCTCCCATCGCCTCTGTGCTGCCCGAGCGACCGACGCGATCCGAACGCAGGGCGAGGGCTCCAGCACTGAGGCTCACAGACACGATGGAGGGCGCAGCCAGGCTGCTTCTGCCGCTGCGTCCGATTCCTCGTCCGCTTCCCACCGGGAGCGGTAGCTCAGAGCAGCAACTGGTCACTGCAGTGCCTCTGACCGGGAGGTTCTAGGGTTACACTCCCCATGGCAGGAGTTTCGACACTAGCTTTTCAGCAAGCTCGAATTCAGTCGCTGTCTGGAAGAGAATTCTAGAGACCGGCTGTTCTCATCGGTAGTTTTCCGTGGTTTCTCCGATCAACACCAGGCGAATGCCGGAGCAATACGTTAACAAACGGGCCACGGACCGTGCGCGATCTTTTATTCCCCTTTCTTGTCATATCCTCTCCACTCACACACACACACTTACACATGCACTACACTACCACATATTCCGGGAGACCGGTCGGAAGCTTAGAGCTTGTCCCGGCTGGGGCGGTGCCCCGCTGGTGGGAGTGTTCTGGTTAGGGGGAACCCCACTGCCGACGGTAGGTCGGCGTCGGATCTCGCCGTCTAGCGGGGCAAGATCACCGCAATCTCCCGAGAGAAAAAAACATGCACTGCACTTACGGGACTTATGACCAAAGCCGTTGACGCGTCCGCAAACACGAAAAAAATCAATCGTCCGCTTCCCATTGCTGAGACTGGAGCTTTCTGCTCACGCCCCGAACGCCACCGCCCTGCTACGTTTTCTTTATTGCAGCAGATTGAGCATATTGCAGCGCAAGACCGACACGCAGTGCAGAAGACAAGGATCGTAGCACATAACGTGCTTGAGTTTTCGTAACGTAGCGTTTGGAGAGCTTGTCTTCACGATGGAATATGGCGCGGCTTTTTGCTCCTTTCTCGATCGTGTCGCCAATGTCGCATGATCGCGACCTATCAAGCAGAGCTGCAGACTAAGCGACATCTAGCGACACGACCGAGACAGACACGAAAATACGTGCCTTATTCCATCGTGAAGACAAGCTCCCCAAGGGCCATGATACGAAAACCCAAGTGTAGTGTATTTGTGCACTCCTGTATGTCAACAAAACCTCCACTTGATTGTAATCCTAGTCAATATCGACAAGTTATCGATTAAATTAATTTCTTCAAAACTATTTAAAATATATTTTTTCTTTTTCTTCATACTGATGAATTTTAAAATGTTGTGTGTTACGAACTTTTAAAAGTATTATTAAAGAAGTTAAAACTAAGCCATGAAACCGTATCAAATAAAGCTCCAGTTTCGTTACGATTATATTTCTTTTTTTATAACAAATAATTTCAGTTTATGTTCCGGTATTGATTTAGGTTTTGGAATGATTCCAGACGGTTTTCCTTTATGTTGTATTAAAACAGGGGTTGTTAGAATTAAAGGTTATGAAAGTGTGTGACTAAAATGTTTACAGATTCTACAGAAATGTTTGGGTAATTTTTTAAGCTTTTTATGCCAAGCAAAAATTGTATATATATATATATATATATATATATATATATATATATATATATATATATATATATATATATATATATATATAGAGAGAGAGAGAGAGAGAGAGAGAGAGAGAGAGAGAGAGAGATTGCTGTGGCCGCCCGCTATTAGGTCTTTGTGTGCGCTGTGCTTTGCAGTGCTGTGCTGCGCTGTGCTGCGGAGAGGTAGATTGCGAGCGGGCGCGGGAAGTGGGACGGACGCGAGAGCAGACGGGCTGGCGCATTGACGAGGGTCGCGCCGGCTTGTCTGCGGCGCACTCCAGCCCCTGGCGGTTTACGCCATTGAAGCCTCGCCCGCAGCCCGAGGGCGGGGCGGGGGCGGGGGCGGGGGCGGGGGCGGGGGCGGGGGCGGGGGCGGGGTCGGGCCACGCTGGCTCGCCGCTGGCCTGCGGGGCCGGGGCTCCCGATTGATTGCGGAGGAGCAGCGCAGCGGACGGCTGGGGCGGCGGCGATGGTGCTCACTGTGACGGCGAGGCTGGCGTTGCTTATTAGTGTTTCCGGGCGCGTCAGCGACTGGGGTCATGGGTCCCCTAAGTGTAGTGCGTGTTTTTCATCGAGAGGGGGTGGTGATCTCCCCCGCTGGATGGCGAGATCCGGTGTCGACCTACCGTCAACTAGCGGGTAGACTTTATAATATAATTATTTACAATAAAATATTTGTAAAAATAAAGCAGCTGAATCCATACAGAGCATGCATTTATTATTTATAATAATAATAAATGTGGTTGGAGCTACAACCTTTACCGTCTTTTCAAAGGGGGGAGGTGAAGCTTATTCACCTGGTGAAATGCCAGCTCAGTCCGACGACAGTTATACCGTGTGGCCCACCTAAGATATTCCCTTCAATTTTCTCCTGAACCGTTGCAGATACTGAGATCGCGGCATATCACCCGAAATTTCTCGTTCAGATTACGGAAACCAGCAGTCGGCGTGCATCTTTAAAATTCTCAATTTCTCGAAAAATTTTGTTATGTAACATATGGCGATATGCATATTTATGAACTCGTTTCTTCACGCTTGTTATGATGAGCTAAACAAGTCAATGGGGTTCCATTTAAAAAACGAAGCTGTGTCAATATCTCCGCAATAAAAAATGCAATAGAATAATATTATGGATGACCATATGTGCCCCTTGCATATAGTAGTTTTAGTGAAAACCGCATCTCAGTATCTGCAACGGTACAGGAGAAAATTGAAGAGAACCTCTTAGGTGGGCCACACAGCATACTTATTACAGCAAAACACTATATTCTCAATTTCCATACAATTGTTAAGGGTTTTTATTTTTGGTATTGAATTGCTTAAAATGTTTTGAAATTTAATCCATTTTAATTTAAAAGTGTTAATTTTGGGGATTGGTGATCGTGGGGGTGGGATTTGTTGTGTAAGTATATTTACCGGTAAATGGTCAGAGTCGAGTTCATAGTATGGCGTTGAGTAGAAATTTATGTTTCCATCAGTCAGTCCAATATTTAATATATCTGGTTTTTTAGTGACGTCTCTAGGGTAGTAAGTTGGTTCTGGAGGGGATAGTATATTGATGGTGGTGTTTTTTAAGATTTATGATCATATTTTTCCTGCTTTTTTACATGAGCGACATCCCCAGTTAGGGTGTTTGGCGTTCAGATCGCCTACTATTAGTTTATTTTTATTTGGGGTGAATAAATTAAGTATGTTTTGGGGTTAAATTTGGATTGTGGAGGGTTTATACGCAGATATTATATTCCCTGACTGATTGTTCATTGTTAGGCTTATTGCTACCGTTTCAATTCCTATGGTATTTGGTATAACTATTTCATGATGGTTTAAATTGTTCCGGGCCGCTATTAATACCCCAGCTCCTTTGTTTTCGATTCTGTCATTTCTATAGATTTTGTATTCTGGTACATAAAACTTGTTTCTATTGTTTAGATGAGTCTCTGTTATGCATGCAATATCTATGTTGTATGTATGTAAGTATTGGGTCAATTCTATTTTTTATGTGATCCCATTAGCATTCCAATTTGTGAACGATATATTTTTAAGGGTTTGTGTTGACATTATTGTTATTAAAGAATGCTGTTACTGTACTCTCCATTGTATTTATTATTGATGGAATGAGGGAGTTAATGAAGTTGATTATACACGAAGTAATGGAAATTATTATTTAATTTAAAAGTGGGTTATTATTATTATTTTGTTGGTTTGGTTGTGTGGGGTTACTCTGCATTCTGCTATTGCTAATGAAGCCCGATTGATTTACAGGGTTGTTGTACCTAGTGAAGTTACGGAGTGGTGGTGTTGTGGGAAGTGATGGAAATTGTTCTTCGTATGGGTTGCTAAACAATTGGGCAGGAATTTCTTGTGTTCTGAAGTGGAGAAATATACACGAAGTCACTGTTTTTTTGTGTTCTTTCCTCTGATTGTTCTTGGATGCTGACTCCAAAATGTTCTTGTAGTAAGAACATTGTAGAGAACGTAAGCGCGCCTATATTTGCATGCCTACATTTGGGAGTATTCTCCTTATTCGGGCAATTCACCGAATAATGACCTTCAGCACAGTAAATACATACTAGTGCGTGATTGCAACTATTTTTAGTATGTCCGAAATCTAGGAAGCGAAGGCATTGCACAGGGCCTCTACTTTTATTCCTTTTTTCGGCTTTACACTAAGATTGCAGATTTGTTTAGATTGAAGATGTTTTCAATGTCCTGTGAACCGTCAAATTCCGCGGCAATCACCGGTATTGGAGAATTGTTTTTTAACACTTTGGTGACACTTAAAAGAGAGGGATGTTGCGATTTGAGGTCTTGATGTAATTCCTCTCGGGTGATGGATACATGAATGTTCTTGAATATGACCGAGAATTTCTTGTTCCCCAGTCTTTCTATGAGTGAAAGTTGCTTTTTGTTTGAATGAGATATTTAACGGCTTTTCTAAAGTCCATGACGGTTGTAAAATTGATTTTCAATTTGGTGTTATTGTAGTCAGGGGTGAAATGAGGATTGTTTCTTATTTCCCTATAAAACTCTGCTACATTTGTGACGAAATTCACAAAGATTGGGGGGATTTTCACATTTTCGAAAGTTTCTGAGGAGTATTTGTCGACAAATGAAAACCTATTGCCACGATTCTCCAGATTTTCTAGAGGTGTGAATTTGTTATTGGCTTGCACTGAATATTGAATATCCGCGTCTTTTGTGAGCTTTTTAAGAGGTTCTTCTGTTGGATTGCTGTCTGCATGACATCTTTTACCGGTTTCCACTTACGAATACAATTTCAGTTCCGATGGGAGACATTCACTGCGCCATTTCATGGAGGTTGGCTACTAACCTGTTGGAGGCCACCTGTGGCCAAGTCAAGGTATGACACATTTGTACCGTCTATGCTGCCGTCGAGAGACTGCAAGTTGAGATAGCCGTTGTGGTGTTGAAGTCCCATGCTGTCGATGCCAAGGGGTTGAATTTCATGTTGATGGGTGGAGTTTATCTCCATGGCGCCCTCTGGGTTGTAGAGGAGTACCAAGAATTCTGCTACGGCTTGGCCGAGGCCAAGACGTATAGTAGTATATAAGTAGTATATAAGACGCTGCTAGTCTTGGTAGGCCGCGAGAGTTGAGTGATAACACAGCTCAACACTGGCGGAATTTCCGTCAGCTGCGCTGCTCGGAGCTCCACTGGGGACGACTGTTTTCGACCGAGGCTCGAAGCGAAGTGGTGAAAGGAGCATAGCGAAATTTACGTGGTCAGAAGGAAGAGCAGGCCTCATGGCGGGCCCCAGTGCTGTTAACCCTGGAATCACAAGGTTGGGATCACCTGTGACCCCAGATTGAAATTATCACATTTAAATATAACAGCCTTTAATAGCGCTGTCATTCGGTCATTGTATCTTGCATTCCAGTCATTCTGCTTCTGCCACGACAGTCGACTTGTGTGACTGCGATTTATTTATTCCTTGCTCCTTGCAGTTTTATGACTTATGAAAGTTTTTTGGCAGTTTGAAAG
The DNA here is from genome assembly GCA_011170035.1 of Teleogryllus occipitalis. Taxonomy (NCBI): domain Eukaryota; kingdom Metazoa; phylum Arthropoda; class Insecta; order Orthoptera; family Gryllidae; genus Teleogryllus; species Teleogryllus occipitalis. The sequence goes on from BLKR01000514.1 coordinate 483,892, forward strand.
TCAGATTAGCTACATTCATAATTTTCTAATATTTGTTTTTATATGTGTAGTTTTGTATTAAGCTTTCAACAGTTTTCTATCTGAAGTTATTTCGTATGCTAACAGCACCAAGTATATTCCATAGGTTTATGTTTGGAATAGTAGCCTTGTTTGCTAGTTGATCGATTTAGTAATTTATATAGTTTGTTCTACTGTTTATTGTATGTCAAATGATGAATAAATAAAATTTGTTTTCTCTAAAGCAGAGATTGCATCGTTCATTGTTGAATATTAAACACGAAGAAAAGAAAGATTATTTAAGAGAAGGCGGGGTCATCAGTGGCCCCGCCTTCTAGTTAATAGGGAGTTTTAGCTCCAGGCGTAAGGAGACATCCTTAAACTCTATTGATCACGTGACTATCGACTTTATGCGGTCATAATGAACAACGTTCAGAAGAGTTTTACAAATTGCAACATTGCGTTATGCATTACAACAAAAGAAACCTTTCAAGCATTGAACAAAGAAGTTGCATAATATATTAGAGAGGCTAGGCTAGCGGTGAGACTTTTAAACTACAGTACGGGACAAGAGTATAATAAATGTATATTGTGTTCGGAGTTTTAGATTTTGTGGCCCTCTGCGATGAGTATGCACTCTGGAATTTTGAATAGATTGTTCTTGAGAACGTAGGAAATATTTTCAAACAGCGTTAATTATGAGAGTAAGACAACCTATCCCGAAGATATGATTTTAACTTATTTTTCGCGAATTTCTTTTCTATCACTTCTCCAACATTTCCTGTTAATTCTTGCCAGCGTTGTGGAGTTAGTAAGGAATAATTGTAACTGCCTCACATCCGAGAATCGGTTTGTCAGATATTGAAAAATCCGCAACGTTTCCTGTTTTTAGGCGGCCGTTTTGTCGGTTGTAAGGTGACCGTAGAGACTCCTATAGGCGTGCACTATTTATGAAGGTATAAGGTCGTACTTTAGGCCTAAAGTAAGACTTATGACTTCAAGGTCCGTCACGTGACTGTTAGTACATAACATCGCTACCATACGCGTGGCGCTAAAACTCCCCAGTATTCGTTGAAATGAACCTTGTGGATCCAGGGTTAAAGCGGCCCTGACTGCCACTGCCCCTGCCCAGTACGGCGAGGGAGAACACACTGAGGGCGGTTGTTACCTGCTCAGACTGAGTGACGTCTGGCACCTGGGAGGCCATGAGAATGACTTGTCGAAGGAGAAGGGAGAACGAGGACTGAGGCAGCTGGAAATTATGGATGTTTGAAGAAGGCATTGGAGCTTGCTTGACTGCCAGATTAGAGCTAATTGTTCAACTTTTCTGTTAAATGAAATTATTGTCGATCATGTCAATCAGAAATTTTGCTTCATAATTCTCAAACATTCGATGATGATGTTCAGTCAATTCCTTTCAGATCGTTCAGATTCGTTTCAGATCTTTTAGTCTCAATTATTTATGCTGTCTTCTTTTATTTCGCAATGGTGATTTCGGCAATGTATTCAACCTTTGCTTTAGGAATTTTAAAAATATTTAATTCATAAAAAGCAAATGATCATAGAAAAATTATTCTTATATCAAATCCATAGTGTAATATACGGTTGTCTTCTTCTCCTTCCATTAGTACTACAACGCTTTTTGGTCTTAGCTTTCAGAAATACAAGTACATCGTTCTGTTTTTCTCTCTTCTTTACAACCACTCTCTTTTTTAAAAATTTATTTCTTCTCGTTCGACGTACGTGTCTTTCGAGGAGGTTTCATTATGCATTACATAGTTTTTTGACTTTTTGGGAATGGCCATTTATAAGCAGTGGTTTTTATTACTCGGAAGAACGTAAACATTGTGCTAAAGTAAATGAAGCGAGGTTGAATACTGCTTCAGTTTGATCTGTTGACAGCTATGGGGGATTACGGTGTTTTTTTAAATCGGTCTTTGGGATACTTGGATTTAATACGTGGGTATGCAGCATTGCGACCTAGACTGAAGATTAAGGAGCACGGGGAAGTGCGAAGGTTTTCGTAAAACGTTTGGGCTATTTGTGTTATGTGGTCGCTTAATGAAGGCACTAGCAATTCTCTACGAATCTGGGTGTTTGGAATGAACGAGGGGGCATTTAAAGTTCTTCCTAAAAATATGTTCTGAATGGCTGTTAATTTTTGGAGATTGCTAGTCGCAGCACATCCCCAAACTGGACATGCATAAATCATGGTTGGTAGAATTAAGGATTTAAATAGTAGCAATCGTTATTCTACTTTCAATGAAGAATGTGATTATAGAGAAGAGTTTTGATATTTTTGCAGATACTTTGTTGGCTATTGCATTTATGTGTGGTTTCCAATTCCATCTCTTGTCAACAACACTCCTAAGTATTTTACCGGTGAGGAGGTCACGGAATATATGTATTGTGAAGATTTAATTCAGCAGGAGTTTTGGGGCGGCGTCACGTGAAGATTTTTGCTTGACATTTTAACCGGTTTATTTTAATTCTCCATTTTTGAGTCTAGTTAACATACTCGTTTATTGTGTTTTGAATATAGTCCTTGGCTAGGGCAATGTCGCTGTGCGTTGCGAAGAGGGCGACATCATCTGCGTATTTTAGCTATCTTGGAGTCACCCTCAGTGGGGATATCGTAGCTAAAAATGAACAGAATGGGAGAGAGTGCCGATCCTTGTGGCACTCCTGCATCTGTGTGTTAATTACATCGTTAGAAGTTAATTGACCTAAAAAGTGAACTTCGTCTCTCAAGGTGGCAGGAAGACAAATACAACCGATGGAAAAAAATCTACCTACATCATTACAACACATCTTTCTTTTATGATATTCTTAAGTGGCAATATGCACTTCTACAACGCTGCACTAAGCGTAAGAGCACAAACACTCAAGGCCGCTAGCAAATAAACTTGCAACTGTTCTGTTGGAGTAACTGGAAGCAACGATATTTATCAACGTGGCGCATCTTGTAAATCTTTGATAAGTACATCGAATACATAAACCATTCTTCACATTCTCTGGAAGTTTTACCGGGAACATGTTCCAGAAACTACCAGTTTAGATGTGATATCAGCGTTCAAATATTTTCACTAACAGTTCTGAGAACTTCAGAACGAAAAACTTATGAGATCGATTCTTAAAAATCAAATGGTTTGCAGTATTCGTTGACACAAGATAAGTCATGTCTACGGCGCATTAGATAGAAGCTTATCTGGACGTACTAAAGTTGATAAGCGCACAAATACGCAGTTCACCATAATTCGCCTCAAAACACAAGAATACGGCCACTCGGATTAGGTAGACCGCCCGCCCACAAGGCCTGTGTTAAAAATAAATTTTCATTCTATAACTTCTTCGCAAACGAAGAGTTTGCAGGTGTATTTGCAAAAGTGAATGTATTTTAAAATAGAATACACAATGAAGTAAAAATAATGAAATACATGTTTTAGTATTGAATAAAAACTATTTAGAAAATGGTCACAATTACGGAATCTGATGTATACAATAGGTTTCCTAATTTTCACCTCTGAGACTCGTAGATGTTTGTGAAGTACGAAGATAAAAGTAATTTCGCAAATAAATTCTAATAAATGAAAAATAATAAGAGCTTTTTAAAATGTGCAAATGCACAAATTACAATTTTGTTTTATAAAACAAATTTTCCTCTTAAAGATGTTCAATGTTTCAATGCATCTTTCTTGAATGTTGGTATGGTTTCTCTTGTATTGGTATGGTATTGTTGCATTATGCACTTTATATTAGATACAAAAATACCTAAAAAGAGAATACACTTACTACATTTGAATGCTGTGATAAGATCTGTGTCTATTTAAAATCTTTCTTCTTGATTTTCAAGAAAAAAGTCCACTAATTATATTAGTTAAGACGCTAAATTTACTTGCTTTTAATGAGATATTCGTACATCATGAAAACGCGTCACTTTCCAGAATTTTATAAAGATGTTTGTTTCATGAACAAGGGAACATGAATCTACATGCCAATTGATCACATAAATATTGTGTAGTAGATAATCTACACAATTAATCATTAAGTTTCGGATTTGATCGAAGAGAACTCGATTCTCTACACACATTTAGCTATATTAATTCCCATTTTCTCTTTAATGCAAAGAAATTATCCATTAAAATGAAATAATACGATTCAAATAATATGTACAATTTCAAATTCTAAATTGAGGGTAATTTTTTAAAAAAAGGAATCAAAAAATATTAATTTTGTAATCCTCTGTACTTACTAAGAGTTTCTAATTTTCTAAGACTGATATAAAAGCATGACTTTCTAACAGAAAATATTCTTGCCTGTTAAAAGCGCTTTCCGTCCGTAAGCGAGAATTGTTAAGTTAGAAACTCATTAATTTATTTCACATTATTGCTAACCACAGTAAATAACTGAATGATTTAATAACACAACACAAAACGAAAACAAGGAAAGAATTTGACATTCAAACATATTCCTGTCACTTTAGCAAAGACGATTATATAAGGGAGAATTTAGTAAGAAAATAAACATCAAGTAGTAATACGCAGTGAGAATAGAAACATTACACAATTCTCGCTTATTTGGCAGAAAAAAATCTGCTCAACAAATTTTCTGAATTAAAAATAGAAGTAATTAAAACATTTATCATTAATCAATCTAATTTCTTCAACTCCTTAACAAATTATCCTACTTATCAACATTTCGATCTGGGAAAAAATTATCACATAAAAAGAATTCGTTCTCGCTTCCCCAAAGATATATTTCACCGTCCATAAATTATTTTTTACGTTAATGCTAAATAATAACTTCTCTTAAAACTTCAAATTTATATTAAAAAAACAAAATATTTAATAAAATCCAATTTTACTCGAATGTATTTTTAAAAAAATATCATATTTACTAATAATTATGATATGAATTATGGCATCTTCAAAATGTTCTGTATCATTATATTCAAAAATCCGCAAAAATTGTAGAAAATTGAACAGGACATAAATATATTAAAAAAAAAAAACAAAAACGTATGAAGCCACTCTTCACCGTCTCGCGCCGCTCCAGTTTGCGCATGTACCCCCTTTCCGGATTTGGAGGGGAAATGGAGCTGAGTCAGGGGAAGTTGCCCGTGCCCATAGGAGCGCCGGGCTCCCCAGGCGGGCAAGTAGCTCGTGCGGGCGCGGTGTGACGTGTCTGCTCTAGAGAGTCTCTGGTAGCTCTGAGGATTAAAAGGGGAAGTGAGTGCGGAGACAGGGGAAGTTGCCGTGCCCGTAGGAGCGCCAAAATTCCAGGCGGGCAAGCAGTCAAAGTGGGCGCGGTGATCTTCGATCTAGAGAGTCTCTGGTAGCTCTGGAGGATTATAAGGGAAAAAGAGTGCGGAGTCAGGCGCTGCCTGTGCCCGTAGAAGCGCCGTGCTCCCCAGGCGGGCAAGTAGCCTCGTGCGGGCGCGGTGTGACGTGTCTGCTCTAGAGAGCCCTGGTAGCTCTGAGGATTAAAAGGGGAAATGAGGTCAGGGGAAGTTGCCATGACTGTAGGGATCGCCAGGCCCCCCAGGCGGGCAAGTAGCTCGTGCGGGCGCGGTGTGTGACGGGGCCCGGCTCCAAAGTCTCTTTGGTAGCTCCGAGGATTAAAAGGGAAATAAGTGCGGAGTCAGGGGAAATTGCCCGTGCCCGTAGGAGCACCGAGCTTCCCAGGCAGGAAAGTAGCTCGTGCGGGCGCGGTGTGACGTGTCTGCTCTAGAGAGTCTCTGGTAGCTCTGAGGATTATAAGGGGAAATGAGTGCGGAGTCAGGGGAAGTTGCCCGTGCCCGTAGGAGCGCCGGGCACCCCAGGCGGGCAGGTAGCTCGTGCGGGCGCGGTGTGACGTGTCTGATCTAGAGAGTCTCTGGTAGCTCTGAGGATTATAAGGGGAAATGAGTGCGGAGTCAGGGGAAGTTGCCCGTGCCCGTAGAAGCGCCGTGCTCCCCAGGCGGGCAAGTAGCTCGTGCGGGCGCGGTGTGACGTGTCTGATTTAGAGAGTCTCTGGTAGCTCTGAGGATTATAAGGGGAAATGAGTGCGGAGTCAGGGGAAGTTGCCCGTGCCCGTAGAAGCGCCGTGCTCCTCAGGAGGGCAAGTAGCTCGTGCGGGCGCGGTGTGACGTGTCTGATCTAGAGAGTCTCTGGTAGCTCTGAGGATTATAAGGGGAAATGAGTGCGTAGTCAGGGAAGTTGCCCGTGCCCGTAGAGCGCCGGCTCCCCAGGCGGGCAAGTAGCTCGTGCGGGCGCGGTGTGACGTGTCTGCTCTAGAGAGTCTCTGGTAGCTCTGA
>BLKR01000515.1:0-31436 GCA_011170035.1 Teleogryllus occipitalis
CGCCCGCCCGCCCGCCCACCCACCCACCCACCCACCCACACATCCGCCAGCTCGCTCACCCATACAAACAACCCACCCGGCCACCCAAACAACCGACCCAACTACCCGCCTGCCCGCTCGCTCGCCCGCCGACCTTCGCGGGCGCGCGTGTGCGGCCAGCTGAGATGCGGCTGTAGAGGCTGCGGCCCTGACGCCATGCGTCATCATTACGCCCGGGGTTTAAACAGAATGGTCTTCATCTGCAAATGATAAAGAGTGGAGGAATATTAGTCTTTAAAAAACGTAAAAAATATTGTCTGCTGCATCTGCCCGTTCTTACTTTCGCCAAATTCTTGTTTGCCTTCCATGACATATATTATGAAATGAAAGTAGACGTTTCTTGATTGTAGGGTTTTTTCTCCAATCTTGGTTTCTTCATTCGCCTAACCATACCATGTTTTCCTCGTTTTTGGTGCAGTGGAGGTATCTTGTCGGGTGAAGATCATGAGTCAATAGTTTGAAAATTTAGATAGTTGTTTGTAAGATTTACAGGTCCACGACCTAGTTATATATATTAATGAAAAGTGTTTAAAATTTCTAATCATTGACAACTTTCTAGTTAAAAAGGAATATAATGGAATATTATTATTATTATTATTATTATTATTATTATTATTATTATTATTATTATTATTATTATTATTGCTGGACCCATTCGAATATTTCGCACATTTGCATTAGTTTCTTTATATCATCGTGACCAGTGACCAAGTGAAGACGAGTTACTTCGCTTAGGGATGGCTTGGTCGACCCAATCAAGTCTCACCGAGATTTTCCTATACGCAAAAGTACTTGCCTGGCTTGGATTAGATCTTCTGTGCGGATAAATGTGTACAACGCCCTTATCCATTAAGATACCGCGATGATTAGACGTTTCAACGGCCCCGACGCAAACCTCCCCCCCCCCAAAAAAAAGACATAATTTTTTGGAAATTCAAGAGTTTTAATAGAAATAACAAGTCGTAGGTTGTTATGCTCCAGTCTTACACAATGTTCACTATCTGACTCAAAATTACGGGAGAACCACTCACATTCTCAAAAATGTCCAGGAAATGATTTAAATGTCTAGTATCATCATCCAAATTTTCAAAAGGATGAGGGAGACCGGTCGGGAGCTCAGAGCTTGTCCCGGCTGGGGCGGTGCCCCGCTGGTGGGAGAGTCCGAGTTAGAGGGAAACCCCACTAGCCGACGGTAGGATGGCGCCGGATCTCGCCATCCAGCGGGGAAGATCACCGCCATCTCCCGAGAACAAATATGCACTAGTCTTACGGGACTAATGAAGAAAGCAGTTGAAGCGCTTGGAAACACGAAAAAATCTATCAATCAATCTAAAAGGATGTTTTTTTTTTCCTCCATCGGCCTTGTTCTTCGGTTTCTTCATTCATCGGCTTCTTCCCGTTTTTTCGAACCAATGGATAGTGATGGTCCAATAAACAAATGCTCTATATTCTGTAACAAATAAATACTATGATGGATTCTAACCAATTATAGAAGTGTAATATATGGAACTTTTTGATGAGATAGAATTAAAGCTGATTTATTTTAAAATTTTAGTTATTTTTTCGATGAGAAAAACTATTCAACTCAACGTTATAATAAAGCTTATAAAAGATTATCATCGGCGCACTAAACAAGTTTAAAAACACCAACAAAATCAAATGTCTTTGAGAACACACGCCAATCTTATTTTTTTACTGATCGGAAGTATCTCTTATTCCGGATACGATCGAGTGATAGCGACGTGATCGGCGCGATTACACAAATACTTCTCGTAATTTGACGTCTCGTTTAACGACGTTGCAACGGCGAAGAGATCGGCAAATGTCCCACCGACCGCACAGGTAGCGCGCGTCCTTACGCCAGGGCTTTGACATGGTAGCACGGTGCGGTGTCTGGCCGCCTCGGGTGCCGGGGAAGGCGGCGGCTCAAGTAGACAGGATATTCGGGTCGATGGCTCTCCGGGTGCCGACATTTTTCTACACGTCTCAGTGAGCATCTTCAGGGCTAGCTAGCGAGGGCGGCGTGGGCGGCAGCGGGCGATGGTGGGAGGCACTCCGGCGTGGCGACGCCGTCTTTCGCTTTACGCCGAGACGCCCACCAGCCCACGACGGTCGGAGCGAAAAAGGATCCGTGCACTTCAGCTGTGAATTCCGTTGAGAGGAATTTTACATGGTTGTGGGAAGAGTGTATTGCGTGATGAATCACGAATTATTTTGCTTTACTAAAATTACTTTTTCCATTTTTAAATATTTTGTTGATTATTTTCTTTTTATTAGTTTTTCTAAGGGTGTTTCTGTGTTAATACTCAATTGCGATTTTCTTCAAAAATGTCTGGATGCTCTTTTGTTCCAGGGGAGACTTCTCTGTGCTTGTGATCGAAGTGGTAATTGTAAGTATGTGATTATCTGTTGTATTTGGGTAAATGAGAAACAGTCAGTGAATTAGTGTATTATATAATAACCACATTCCGAAGAGCGTGAATGTTTCAATACAATGACGTGTACATTATTGTGGAAGTAACTTCGTAAAAGTCTGAACATAGCAGTGATTATTCTCTTGAAAACTTCTTGTTCCATCAGTAATTTGGAGAATGATAATGCTGAAAATGAACCATCTCAATATAACACGAAATTAATTTTGTTTCTTGGAGATTTGTCGACATTGATTATGTGGATGTATTTAGTACAACTGTTATTGTTGTTATTAATTATGCATTTCATTTTAATTTTCTCTTAAAATAGAGAGCCTTGTGACGTTCGCGTCATTGTAATATTCATGGAACAGTTCTACGTCATTTTATTTCTTTGTATCCGAAGATGGATGAGCAAGATGGCTCACAAACAGTCCACTAAGTGCTGGAACCCACACGAGGTGATGATGCATGTGGTGACGAAATTTTAAATTCAGCAGACCTACCGGAACAATTTTTTTAAAGTATTGTGTTTTATTTCAAACTTCATTGACAACAGGAACACTTGATAGTGTTAACAGTGTTATTCGTTCCTTGATGTACCATGTCTCGGAACCTATGATTCATGTTTTTGGATTAATCTTCCGTAATGTTTTGTGCCGTACGAAAACATGAATAGCAAAAATAATTTAGGAAACTACGAAAGGCGACTAATAAGAAGTTCTTCACATATCAGAACATGTTGTCACTTTGTCGAGTAAAGGCGAAAACAAGCCCACAAATCGACTTCAACAGAATTAATCCAGTCTACAATTCTTAACATCTCTGTCCTTTGTAACCAAGTAGACTATTAAAATAATCCGCAGTCTACTTAAATAAAAGTGATTTCATTTTAACATTAGGCTTTTGTTTCACATGTAATAAAAATAGTTGTTGTATAATTATGTTACTGAAATAATATATGAAACCGCACGTACAAACCATATTTTTTTAACAAATCCACTTTTACAGCACTTTAGTTGCTTTTTCGCGTCGATTTCAGCCTCTTTAACGTACTAATTTTCGACATCGCCGAGGATCCAAATAATGCAACAATTCCTACACCCGGACGCCCTCCGCCACCGCTTTCTGCGATGGCAGCGCCCCCGCGGTTGCGTCCACCGATCCAAACAGCGCGTCCGCAATTGTTTCCAATTAGACGCTCGCGCCGCCGTCGGCCCACGGGCGACGTGAGTCATAGCGCCCGCACGACGCTTTTGAGGCCGCGCCGCGCCGCACGATGGCCTCAAAGCGCAAGCGCCGAACAACATTGTTTGTTTCTAATCTAGTCCGTTTACTTCAGTCACGCACGTATGAGAGGCTAGGCTCGAGACCCGGAGTTCCCAACGGGGTTGGCGGCCGGCTGTTCCGACCGGTAGTTTTCCGTGGTTTCTCCGACCTACACCAGCGAATGTCGGAGTAGTACCCTAACAAACGGGCCACGGACCGCGCGCGATCTTTCCTTTCTCTTCGGTGTCCTATACTCACCTCTTACACACGCACTCATATGTAATATTCTATGACATTTGTCGGGAGACTAGTTCGAGCATATAGAGCTTGTCCCGGCTGGGGCGGTGCCCCTCTGGTGGGTGATGCCTGGTTGGAAAAAACCCCTGCCAACCGACGAGTCGGTCGGCACCGGATCTCGCCACCCGGCGGGAGAAGAACACCGCCACCTCTCGAGAAAAAGAACTTTCAATACACATACGGGACTAATGACCCTGATAGTTGACGCGCCTGGAATCACTAACAATCAATCAACCCAATGGGATTGGTATAGACTCCCAGGGGGTCGATGGAAGTTTGAAGGGTGCTCAATGATGATTAAAGGGGTCGGTTGGGGGTGAATTGCCGAATATGAGGCGGCGCCTTTTCAGGATAAGTAAGATCCCATTGATTTCAAAATATATTAATGAACTAAAATATATGTTTTTGATGCAAAGAAACAAAATAATAAAGAAATTCATCCTCTTCTTTCGTATCTATTGTTAACTTAGGAATTAGGAAGCTTAGAAAACTCTAGAAATTATAACTATGCCCTCACAACGATACCCTATCGCGCAAGAAATTACTACTCGCGATATTCACTGGAGAAATGTAATTGCAATTTCTTAAAAAAGCACTCAGGATTTTACAACCTTTGCATTTCAGTGAAGATTAGAAACTCGACCACTCAGAAGCGGGAGAGTCTTCGATTATTGAAAAAGCGAGATATTTACGAGAATATTGACGTACGAAATTGTTATTTTTAAGGCATTTATGTACAATTCTTTGTGTCATGATTACGGATGTTTGTGTCATATTTATGCATACTATAGAGAATACGTAAGGGGGTCGATAAAAGACAATTCATATAAAATGGGTCGATGAAGGAAAAAAGTTGAGAATCCGTTCTCTAGGCAGTTCTAGGCAACATCTTGTTCATTTTGAAAACTACGATTCAATTCGACTTCGTTCGCCACGTGTTTGAAGTTTTGTTGTTTTACACTAATGCTTCATAATGCTTTCACAAAATGTAATAATAGATAATATGTTAGTAGAATTATCGTAGTTTTGAAAATATATTACAGGACTATCAAGAGATGAGGCCTTCATGTGAAAAAAAGGTGTCATACTTGTGTGCTACAGTTTTAAATTTTTGTCCATTATTTCGTAAAGGTCCGCAATTTTTTGATGTTTGTAAGTCGGTCGGTCAGTGTCAACATTTTTATTGCATTTCCCTTGTTACAGCTCATTAATTTCTTATTATACCTTATTTCATGATGTATTTTTTAAAAACAATAAATTTACTTCATTTGTTGTAAATATTTGTTTAAGTCTGCTAAGAGCAATTATGCATGACATGCCCTTGTGTTTAATCATGAAAACGTACGGTATTATTAAACAAAAGCTAAGGAAAACATTTCGCAAAGGTTTTATATCCAGCTCCCGCCAATTATGTGAATTCAAATCAACGTTTAATGTAGAATGGTACGTTAAGATAATAACGATGGAAAGGTCGCGCACGGCACGTCTTTCGAAGGATCTGTTCCAGGAACTCTCACGCAGGCAATAGTCTTCGATGAAGCTACTTAGCTGGTATGAAAACCTTGCGCCTGCTACCGTCGGGATTCCATCCCAGGACGACCAGATTTACTAGACTGTAGCAATAAAAGAAATAAGAGACATTTTCTTGTTAATAATGGCAAACGACATTTCACGTTCGCAGGGAAATGGAGTAGGATACCACGGTTTTACTCGTCATGAGCGTCACACGCCAGTACGAAGGACTTTATATCATTGCCATTTGTTGCTCGCCCTTGCAATAATTTGGAATATAGATAGAGCGTGCCTTTTTCATCAAGGACAATAATATCCATTTGATTCAAAATGTAAGTTATAAGTAGAGAGGGGGTTGATGCCCGAAAACATTGCCAAAAATGATCGATAAAATGCTTTAAAATGTTTTTAAAATGCCCTAAAAGCAGAGAAAAATGACGTAAAATATGTGATCAAAACGAGTTCGAATGAACAACTGAAAGCTGGATACGTTAGTGATGTAATCGAGGCTTCTTCTATTCCTTCAAGTGCACTTAGCCTGCAAACTACTATGATTTCACTATTTAGAAACATGAACTTTTGGTTTGGACTGGTATTTACCAGGATATCGCTGTCTTTAGTTATCCTTTAGAAATCGGCCGAACCGATATTGGCGCCGATAGGCGTCATCGGACCTTAGATTACGTACAACTGCTGACATTTACAATTTTTCAGCGAAGAAATCAAATAGTCTACTAAGGAAGTCTCCGGAGAACTGCTGCTAAGGCTGTCTCCGGAGAATTTGTTGCATCTCGTAAATATTATTTGAAGCAGGTACCGTTAAAATGATTTTTTAGGCCACTTTTCAACATCTAGGTCATATAGCGACCCCTTTGATTTTTAAACTTTAGGGAGAACACGTACGGACAAAACAAACACACACAAACTTCCATGCCCGAGGCGAGATTCGAACCCGTGATCCTCTGATCGGAGACCGCTACTGCACTACTGCCTTAACGATCTCGGCCATCGGATCGACGAAAAATAATATTAAAGTCGTTGAAATCAGCGAAAAATGCATTAAAAATGACAGATGATGGTGCATTAAAACTCACGGAAATGCATTAAAAATGACTTATTAGGCGAAATCGACGAAATACGCAACAAAATGACATATAGAATGGGTCATTTCCTTTTGTCATAACATAAAATCAATTTCTGTACGTTCTGTACTTTCGGTACGATCGGTACGTTCTGTACGTTTCTGTATGTTTTTGTACGTTTCTGTATGTTTCTGTACGTTTCTGTACGTTTCTGTACGTTTCTGTACGTTTCTGTACGTTTCTGTACGTTTCTGTACGTTCTGTACGGTTTCTGTACGGTTTCTGTACGGTTTCTGTACGGTTTCTGTACGGTTTCTGTACGTATCTGTACGTTTCTGTGCGTTTCTGTACGTTCTGTACCTATTAGCGACATTTTTATAAAGTGAAAAGAAAAAGAGTGACATTTCAGTAAAATCCGTTCCCTAGTTATAAATATATACTCCAGAACACCTCCTTCATCGAAGTATATATTTTGTCCGAGTTTTTCTTTTTTCATTCGGACTTGTGCACCCCATCGTCACCGAATCCTCCGCGTCATCATCCTCCGCCAGGCCACACATTGTAGGATTCCCCCATCGCTTTGTGACACACGCCTCTCCCGCCTTCGCGGAATTATCAACGCGCGCGCGCCTGCTCGGGTCCCGCGAAAACGCGTCACACTTAGCAGGAAGGCTACCAGCTGGGAGTGAGTCGAGCGGGCCTTGAATTTGCATATGGGTTCAATGAACCATGGTTCAAAGGAGAAAATCGGAAATCCTCGAATTAAACGAAACCTTTTGTCTGGTTCATGACTCTAAATCGTGAAATCGTAATAGGCAAAACTCCAAAGTACCGGATCCCCATTTAATGAGGAAATAATCTAATAAAAATAGACGAATGGGAACAAAGATATGAACACATTCGAGTATTAGGGAAATTCGTGTTTCAATTAAATTTCATTTCTGCAATTGCGTAGGTGATAAACTTTGTTCACTAATTCAAGTTCTCTGGTCGTAAATTATTATCTCTGTCAACATCTTTCGTGTAAACGAACTATTTTATTGTATATTGAATGCATGTAAAGAAGTTACATCGCATTTAAGATCATGTATGGTATTGATGTAATATGCATGTGAATTACCAGTTTGAAAAGATGCAGGGAAATTACAACGATAAACATTTTTGGCGCCACTTAGAACATTTATCATTTCTGCTGTGATGTTTCTCAACAGAGGTATATTTTAATTTGTACTACTTGGTTTAAGAAAGTTTCTGTGAAAATAATAAGATATTTCCCCGTATTTTCGTATTGTAGTCGTTGAAAACACGATACAATTCTTCAGAGTATGATTTTAAACGACGAGTGAACCGCGTATCTCTTCGCAGAAGGTCCACCCGTGTATGTATCTGCCCGTCTACCAAGAAGAGGAATTGTGCAGCGCATTGCTGTCATTACGCGTGATGAACATTTTAGCGCACGTGTAACACGTGTCACGTCCAACATATTTCTTGTTCCTTGTCCCACGACTTCATTGGCGATTATTTACAGCGACATATTCTTTTCCCGCGTTTCCAAGCAGGTCGTTTACGTTCTCATCCACTCCTGTTACGCGCTTGACAAGTTTATTCTTCAACTTAGTACCGAAACGCTTTAATGGCGCATATATCTCTTGGCCCACTCGGTTTAGCTCCGCACCTTGGCGAGGACATTATGAGCTACGTATTATGACAAGAAAGTCTAGAAATCTCGGCTAAAACCACGTTGAATGTTACCGCTGAAACCCCTGAATGCGAATAATCTACACCTGTTTACTGTGTTAACCTGCTGTAATTTCGTTTCAAAATATTTATTCGGCTCTTTTCAAGGTGGCGAGAGGCGGCTTAGCTGGAGCGGTGGGGGCCAGCGGGGAGTTGGGCAAGGTGGCTTGGGGGGGAGAGGGGGGAGGGGGAGAAGACGCGTGCGTGTGACGTCATGGCGACGCCGTGCGGCCGTCGCCCTGCGCTGTCGCTCATCTCCTTCCCCCTCTCCCTCCTCCCCTTCCTCCCCCGCTCCACCTCTGGCAGTGCCCCCTCGGCTCCCAGCGCCGAGTGCGTCACCTTGCCCAAGTGTGATGCGTTGTGGTCTCGCATCATCACTTGTATCGTCGCTACGAACCAGCAGGGGTGTCCAGAAGGCGGGAGGGGAAGTAGCTGGGGAAACTTCCCCTATGGCCCGACTTAACAGTGGTCCCGAATTTCTGTTAACTCAAAAGAAATAAAAAATGTATTCATCTATAACCATCAGCTACCGACGTGGGGTCCCTGGGACTACTCCGACTTCGCGAAATTTCTGAAACCTACATTTACGCTTTATGTAGAACCTCGATTCTTCTTGTACCTGTCCCTTCTACAGTTTTAAGAAACGGTTCGCGAGCTTATTGTTGTGGAATGCATTTCAGGAAAATTATCAGCCTTTTTTTGGCGACTAGAGACTCCACGTCTGTAGCAGTGTAACGCTCACTGAGTGCGCGGCGCACTTTGCCAGTTGCCAGTTAGAACTGTTTGTTCTATGGCGCTTCTAAAGAAAGTGCAATGTACACATAAACCTGACTAGGCCGTTAAGAGAGGGTGAATATTAACGGCGATGATTTTGAAGAAAAGATTGTTAAATGGATGGCCCAAAAGGACAGTAATGTGAGAATATATCTTAGAATCATAAAAAAATTGAATTTCACTGTGATTCATCAAGCGGACAATCGTGTCTAGAATCTGGGGAAGAAAAATAATGAAGAGGAATTTCTTGAGAAAGATGAACTTGAAGAAGAAATAATGTAGTTAATGTAGCTTCACTATGCGCATGTTTTATTGAGCTCTCCTTTTGCTTGTAGTGATAAGGGTAGTGCTGAGGGTGAGTCACTATATTGTTAGCAATGCAGAAAAATGAAATCTACCGTTTGTTTACCGTTGCAAATAGTTTTTTCTATAACTCGGGAACGAAAATGTCTAGCTTTTCAAATGTTAGTAATCTCGCGCTTTTTTAAATAATAATAATAATTATTATTATTAGTATTGTTATTATTATTATTAAATATAATAATTAGTCTGCAAGATTTGTGCATAAAAGATTCCTTAGGAAACTAAAGTCAATTTTTTTAAGTGTTAGGAGTACTAACATTTTTATATTTGATTTTCAGTTCTAGAGTTATAACAGTTTTCATTAATATATTTTTTTAATGTTCAATAAATTTTGACGATAAAGATAAATTCGTTACATTAAAGGTATGCTTAATTTTACTCAACCATTTCTAATCACATGATATTCCCTCATTAGATAACTTATTAATAAATATAGTTTGATTAATATTTCCTTTAGTCATTATTTATCGTAAGTTTCAATGCTCTTTACTTGAAATACAATTTAATACTGTATTACTGAGTCTACGGGTCCGGTGTGACTGAATTTCCACGTCGTCAGCTAAGGGATAATCCAAATATAACGCTGTAAGTTGCTTCTGTGCATGGAGAAATGAATTCTGTTTATGAATTGGGGGAGGAGGGACTTTTTTGTTTGAAATGAGGGGCCCTCATTGACCAACTGCTCCAGGCCCCTGGTTTTCTCTAGGCGTCCCTGCTAACCAGCGCCAATTCAAGCCACTGTGGTTCCATGGGCTGCTGACATTTATCCTGCGTTCAACTATTTGATTGTGTGTATTGGTTTCATTTAGATCTACTTTAATTAGTATTCTTTATATTTTTATGTCTTAGGTCGAGCTAACAGCACGTTTGATCTAGACTACCGTTATGAACTGGTTTACTCGCAGATTTCGTTTTCAAAATTTAATGTATCGAAATTTTACTGTGGATTTCATTTTCATCTTGGTCTGTCTTCCTCGCGGCGGCATCTGGGTTACGTCCTTGGCTTGAGCTAGCTCATTCACCACAAAAAAAACATGGTTTGGTTTGCCTTTTTTACTTCTCTTACCTTTTCATGGTGAAGTTTCTGTCATACTACCAATAGCTGAAAACAATTGCTATTTGAAAGTTTTCATTGCCGCAGTTGAAAGTCATCCAAATCCTACATTGAATATTTAATGCCATGTTTAGTTCTGGTCTTCTATATGCGTGGGAAATGGTTGCATGGTGTGTCCCCCCTGAAAAATTCAAACCGAGTCCTTTAGCCCTACGAAATAAAACATTTTATTTACGTAAAAATGTTCAATTCTTTATTTTACTCTTTTAAGCTGATGATTTGGAGAATCGATATTCTCCTATATTATTTCAGTAGTATACATGCCTTTTATGGATCTCACACGCAACCAATAAATGAGGTCTCTAACAAAAGATAATTTCACAGAGATGTGACTAATTGCACTTTGACTTTTAAAAAAATATGAAGGATTTGTTAAAAAAAATACCCATCTAAATATTCATGTCAAATGCAACACGCAACACGGAGTCGAATTTTTGGTTCTATATCGTTAATAAGATTCTAAACAAAGCATTTTAGAACCTTAAAAACTAAAATTTTGGGGCCTCTGGCCTTTTCAAAGAAACTCACACCATATTCTATAGGATAAGATCCTCTTGAACTTACTATTACAATTTTGCTGAGTCGACGCTTATCGATTTTACCTCACCAGTTCAGAGCCTGTACAATCTGCAACTGTATGTGAAATTAAGCTAATTACTAGATATTATACGCGATTGAGTGTACACCTCTGCTCGATACTAACATTAAACAAGAATAGTTTGTATTGACAAGGGTGTATTATTGTATTGTTATCAACTACAAGGATATATAGAGAACATGTAACGGAGAATAAGAGGGCCTTGAAGCAAAATATAAATAACAGGCTTAATATGGAAGTGGAAAAATAAGGAAGAGGGAGGGGTTTAACGTGCGAGAGTTCTAGCACAGGTACGCTAGTACACATTAATTGGGGAAGACGATCTCCTAACGATCTGGCAACCAAATGGTTCAACATAAAATGAATTAATTCATTGTATCATAAAGTTATACTTTCAATCTCTTAAATATTTTATTGATTTTCTAGTAAAATGTGACATGTAAAAACAATATGGGAGAGGGAGCCCAGGGGGACTCAGCAATGCAGTTGTCCCCTTCTTGTTTTAGGTCGCACATACCAATGGAATCTTCGCATCAGCTGCACATCTCTCCGATGCACATCTCTCGAGTCAGGTGACCTCGTTCCTACGATTAACTCCTCACTTGACGTTCGCACCAAACCCGCTACGCAATGCAGAAAACAATGCGCGAATAGAAGCACGCGCATTGAGGATATAACATGCCAGTTTAACCACAAATTTGAGATCCTTCCCCTGGAACAATTGAAATCAAATCTCAACCTTCTACATTATTTGGTTTCAATATTATGCACTCCTAAACATTTGCATCTTAACACATCTATTCTGAGTAATGAGACACGTAAAAGTATATTTCATGAATGTTTGTCCCATAAATATTAAAATAATTTTGTTACCCACTTATACGATAAATTCCGTAGCAATTCCTTTCCAGTGTCTTAATTTTTTGATCATTTGTCACTCGGTGAACGAACACACGTTCCGTCACGGAACTCAACCACTCTATTGGTTTCGATAAAGTCAAAATTTTACATCACGAAAAGCTAACTTTTAACAGACAAATTGCAGAAATTATGTATATTATGTTAAATGATACTATGAATACAAAAAATGACATTCTGAAACTACATCAAATTTATAAATCATTAATAACAAACAGACATCCATAATTGCTTTTTGCCGCTGTTCACTCCTAATTTTTGCACATCCATTCCTTGATATATCTAATTTGTGTTGCTTACTTATGAATGTTTTAGCCACTAAATTAGACGACGCCTTCTGCATATTATAAAAAAGGCTTTACATGAGAATGTTGTTAAACATTTCTTCAATATGTATATTTAATTTATTCCTTTGTTTTTCACTACATAAAATGTAATGTTTATTGTCAACCGCTTGTCAAATGCTTTTGAAAAGGCACTTGCCAAATGTGCGAAACGTTAAGCAGCAATAAATGTCTATGAATTATACGTCTTAATTCCTGGTATCATCGTGAATTGATCCAATTTGGTCCAATAAATTTAAAAAGAACCATCTTTCTACAATAATAATAATAATAATAATAATAATAATAATAATAATAATAATAATAATAATAATAATAATAATAATACAGAAAGAAAGGAAAAATACTCAGTTTCAACTCCTGGTATCGAGCCAGGCGTCCCCGTTCTCACGGGGACCACCTCGTGGAGAGTTCGCGCTGTCGTCACCGCCACCGCCACTACAATGTCGCGCCGCGCCGCGCCGGGCGGATAGGCCGCGAATTAAGGTCATTTAATTGTTCTGTGCGGAGGCCGTCGCGAGACGTGCACTTGCGTCGCGCTGTTGCCGCTGCTGCAGCCGAAAAGCTCCTCGGGGCCTCGCCCGCGCCCCCTCCGGTGCAACCGCACCACGTCAACAATAGAGCCGACACCAGAGAAGTCCTGCATAGTCGGGATGATTCAAAGGGTTGGGCCGGCCGCCTCGCGGAAGGGCTGCTGGTTTAGATGGCTCAGGGCATCAGTTGATGTCACTCCAGTGAGTCTAACCGGCAGCTCTTAGGGTTCGAGTGCCCACGGTGGCAGGATTTTCGATACTACCTACAGTCTACTTCAACTCTAGCTAGGCCGAATTCAATCGCTGTCTGGAGAAGAATTCGAACGGCCGGCTGCTCTAATCGGTAGTGTTCCGTGGTTTCTCTGATAAAGACCAGGCGAATGCTGGAGCAGCACCCTAACAAACGGGCCACGGACCACGCGCGATCTTCTTTGTCCTATCCTCATCACTTAATTTCAAATATTACACCTTCATGCACTACGCTACCACACATGTCGGGAGACAAGTTGCGAGCTTAGTGTAAACACCTAAATTGTCCCCGGACATGTGTAGTAGAGTTGTACATGTAGGTGTAAGTGGTTAGAAGTGTTGAAGCTTGACCCGGCTGGGACGGAGTTCCACATTTGAGTACAGAGAGCCTGGTTTGGGGAGAATACCCGCAAGTCGGCGAGGAGGTCGGCGGTGGATCTCGCCATTCAGCGAGGGAAGATCACCACCACCTCCTACGATGAAAACATGCACTACACTCATGGAACTAATGACCTGAGCGGTGGCACGCCGAATATCACTAATCACTCGCTCACTTAATCAATCGAGCAGGGCTGTTTTGTTCCTGAGTTGCAGCATAATGGGCCCTCTCAATCACGTTGTGTCACCTTTCAATCCTCTTTGTTCAATTGCTAGCCGACCTCGGTGGCATAAGAGCTTGGGGTATTTGCGCCCACGTAAGCGTTACATCCGGGCTGGAGAGGAACCCCATGTAGGACATTGATGTTGTGTGCTCTGCCATCGTGTGCGTTCTTGGCTCATTTTGAACCTGCCTTGAATATCTTTAAATATTTCCTTTACCTATCTGTAATTCTTTTCCTTTACAAAAGTAGTTCTCTCCTCCTGGTAAGATGTGTGGCCGTGGGTGGGGTTAAAACCAGATGCATCATGAAAGGGCTCCAGCATCGGCGACGTATGGAGGTAGCCTGACTCGCTACGTCTATACTTGGGTTTTTCTAACGTGGCGGCTGAGGGTAGTATCTCCAAGATGGAATTCGACACGACTTTTGGAGTCATCCTCAGTCCTGTCGCTAGAGTCGCTTGATTTTCAGCACTGCTTGATGCGATCGCGATCATGCGACATCTTGCGGCAGGACAAAGAAAAACGCAAAAAGTCGTGCCGAATTCCATCTTGGAGATACTACCCTCAGCCACCACGTTAGAAAAGCCCCAAGTATAGTAGAGAGGTAAGAATAATGGAAAGAGTTGGGTTAGCTATTGTGCATCGAATGCGACTTCTGCCAATTATCTTCAGACCTCAGTTTTCGACATAATATTAGCGGTAATTTTAAATGCAGCCAGATACCAAAATTATCATTTTGTTACAAGTCATTGAAACAGACATATGAAGTATTTCTTTCTAAATCTTTTATTTCTATTACACCTTCAGCGTGTTATTTTTGGGTTGAAAATTGTTATTTTATATAACTTAAAAATGTTTCTCAGCACTTCTCACTCTCCATATCACATAGTGGCAAGCTTTTCAATGGAAGTGCTCGCCTGTTTATTCGATTCATGATGTTAATATATTTCTTGAATCTAGTCTCGCTGCATAACTATGAACCTGGATAGCAGTAGATGAAGCTTCTATTACTGACGGAAACGTTGTTTGGTGTGCATCAACTTGTGTTCTCCACATGCATTTTAAGACGATTGTATTGTTTTTAAAATATGTTGAGGAAAAATTTTAAAATGTAATTTTGTATAACATAAATGTGTTTAATAATCAATGAATTTTAATATAAATGCTATACCCGATTTGACATATATTACATATTCTTACTGTGTATTACATATTTATGTGCAAATTTTGGCGTTTCGCACTATATATTTTACCGGTCTCTAGTCATGACGCATTCTGATGCCGCGCAGAACGAGCAAAAATCGGTGCACCTAAGTAGCCTTCCTGTATCTTTCCTCCATGGGTGTAAGCCAATGGCCTGAGGAGCCGCGTTTGTCCTACTAGATGTGGAGTTGGCGCGAGATATGTGTGCCCCGGACGGCCGTTAAAGCGTGAGCGAAATACACGAGAAGGGAGATACTGCGCCTGCGCAGTACAGCCATCTAGTCATACTATCACTGTTCAGAAAATATCAGGTAGCTTGATGCCTGCTTGAGTTGTATTCGTCCAGAAATGTGTAATGGCTGCGTTAGTAATTCGTTCCATTGCTTATCTTGTGTGCTTTATTACATTAAATGTTGCTTTTTTGTGTTCAGGGTACCTGACTAATAGCTAAAATACTTTTGAGACGACATTTCGTGTAACCTTCTCCCTCATCTGTGACGTCAATCGAGTTCACAGATTTCCGGATGTGGAGCTTCGAGATCTGCGACGAAAACGAATGAGGGGAATGGATGGATTGATGACGAATTGAAGTTAACATTCTTACAATATGACTTTCTCAGAACTACTCATACTTATACAGTAAAAGTACTGTACAACTGCAGCAGCCCCGCCGTCCTGCCACTGTCCCACCATCCTCTGACGTCGCAACCGCTGCCACTGCCGCCACCTCTGTAGTCACCGTATCAGAGCCGCCTCTGCCGCTGCTCCCACCGTCCCGCCAACGTAGTCGACGTCCTCCACCGCCGCCCCCGCCGCCCCCGCCGCCCCCGCCGCCCCCGCCGCCCCCGCCGCCCCCGCCGCCCCCGCCGCCCCCGCCGCCCCCGCCGCCCCCGCCGCCCCCCGCCCGCCCCGCCCCCGGCGCCCCCGCCGCCCCCGCCGCCCCCGCCGCCCCCGCCGCCCCCGCCGCCCCCGCCGCCCCCGCCGCCCCCGCCGCCCCCGCCGCCCCCGCCGCCCCCTCGCCCTCTTTGCGTCGCGCCTCCCCCCGCCCCTCCTACTCCCCCCCCACCGCCGCCGTCCTCGCTGCAGTCCATGCCCCCGCCGCCACCGCCGTCCCCGCCGTTGCTGCCACCCCCACCGCCAGGAAGTTGGTCCTTGCGCCGAGGCGCAGGCGCCCTGCCGCGCGGGCGCTACTGATGATGTAATTAGCTTTGTACGGGGCTCGTGACCTCCACGACATATTC
Organism: Teleogryllus occipitalis; assembly: GCA_011170035.1. Taxonomy (NCBI): domain Eukaryota; kingdom Metazoa; phylum Arthropoda; class Insecta; order Orthoptera; family Gryllidae; genus Teleogryllus; species Teleogryllus occipitalis. Next base: position 16,286 of record BLKR01000515.1, read on the forward strand.
TCCTCACTTGTCAGCGCTCGTCATGGCGCCGGCCTGACGCCCTCGCGGCCTCGCCCCGCCCCCGCCCCCGCCGCCTCCGACGGCCCCGCTTGCGAAAGTCCCCTCGCTCTACGAACAACGCAGTGCTGTTGCCAGAGCAGGCTTTAAACGCGCGAGCAGTCACACGTGGGAATGTTCATCGGCATGTTTAAATTCAACGGAAAAGAGGAGGAGGAACAAATGTAAATAAGATGAGCGATGTGGCGGACACAGATCCTAATAGTCTTAGGTGGAAATTCATTTATAACCAAAACGAAGACACAAGCAACTCGCTTGCAGTGCAGACAATTTGAAATTTGTGCATTGTGTTGGCTCGTAAACATGTAATTTATTAGGATCTTTAACAGATGCAACGTAAATTAAATAATTTCATAAGTATAGCTACGGTTTATACGGACTAACAGGTATCTCAATGAAAACTTACATGTGCAATAAAAATTTTCAAAATGCGAAGTAATAAATGGATTATTAATTAAAATAAAAGATAAAAATTCAGAAAATAATGTTCGGAAGAATTGCACGAATTAAATGGTCAAATAACTTATTTTTAATATTACTCAAAATTTAATCATACGTTGTACGGAAACTGGCCACACATTTTTATGTTGCTGTTACTTGACACTAAAATTTTTAGTGTGAAATTGCAACTTTTGTTTCTTAGTATTGCTTTGAACTAGATATAACTCTGTTTCTACTCAAAAGTAATGGGGACCAAACTGAACCATGCAATATCTTGTAGAGTTCAACCTATATCCGCTACTAAACTAATTAAAATTGCAATAAATTAATTGCATTAATTTGCATTTTTAATGCAAATGTTTAATCGTCATGTTGGAGGTGTCAATGATTTCGTTAGATACCCAAGAACTCATGGGGAGGGAGACAATCCAAAAACAATGAAACCGTTTCGTTTTGGCTGAAAAAAATGCAAGTAGTATTTGTGTTCTTTTCATATACTGCGCATATCGACTGAATTCTCATATTCAGAGAATCTCTGATTATGACACAGTTAACGCATACGACCTGAAAGAAGGGTTACGAATCCCGTGTGGTCTGCTTGTTTTGTGAGGGGGCTATTAACCCCGTGGTGGGCACCTATGGCTTTTTGCCTGTATCCTCCCCCTTCCCTCCCCCCCGCGCACAAGTACGCCAACAGGCTGACATTGGATCCAGCCGGAACCCGGTTTGCCTTCTCGGCAACCTCCCCATACTATGCCGGGGTAAGCGTCGCCTTGCTAGCTCAAAGCTCCTAGCTTTCCAGGCTAGTACCAGAGTCGAAACAATACGCTACTTACATGCGCCGGGAACAAGTTCCCCCCTCTTAGCCCAGAATACTGGCCACTGCCACGACGAATCCTAGAGCCCAACTGGCGGCCACCATAACTAAGATTCGGGGGGCTCGGAGCCCCCATTTCGTCTCCCCACTGCCTAAACCTTTACGCTAGCGACGTGAGTATCGCCGGAACCAAGGCAACCTGACGGTTGGTATCTGTTTTCCCGCCGGACTTCTATATGCTCATGTCCTTTATGTCATCCTCCAGAAGATCCAGGATACTCTGAAAAGCATCCTTCACCCAAACCTGTCCAAAGGTCGACGCGCCATAGGCCCAACTGGTGGGTAACTGGGCGGGCCCGGCTACCAGGAGCTTAACATCGCCTTCTCACTGCCTGCACCTTCAAGCTAACGACATGAGCAACACCGCGAGACTCAGGGTCCGGGTGGTCGTTTACGACACTCCACCAGACTCCACGACAACCTCCTCCATCGTGATTCCTCCTGTAGTGAAAAGAAGTGTTTCCTCCTGAAGTGAAAAGAAATGCCGTTTCAGAACACCAAACAGAACTGCGACCAAATGACTGTCAGATCAAGGCCAAGACTCCCAACTGAGCGGCATCGCCATTGGAAAGCAAGAAAATAGTTTTATTCGCCTAATATACGAGTAGTTTTGCTTCTATGCGCCTCTAGTTTATTGTATAATACCGAATTTTGAAACGTTGCAGTATAGAAATACTGAACGCTTCTTTACGAAGTTAGATTTCAACAAAATATTATAAATTTATTATGTAGATGGAAACGATCTAGATAATTAATTTATTTCAGTGAAAATAAAAAAATAAGTCTATTGAGATTATTTTATATTTCTTTTGCCACGAATACTTCCTGTGAATAGCTCATCTTTTTCTAAAAACTTTTGCCGTATTTCAGTTGAATTTCTCCACACGAGTATTTTCTAAGTGTTCCTTTCTGTAAAACTGATTTAATTTTAGAGCCCTTTTTCGATACTCAATACGGTCAAATTTGACTGCGCTTTGCATATACAACAGACATCATATTGAAGTTTTTGATGCAAAATTGATATAGTGTCATTGGTATTGTTTAATAAAAAAGGCGTTTTTGAACTTCACTTATAACATTGAAGTACTCATTTACAGTGTTTACGGGTTAAGGATTCAAACGTTTCAATAAACATGTTGCCATGACAATGCAATTCTAATTAAGAATATATATATATATATATATATATATATATATATATATATATATATATATTCTAAGAGGAATTTGCCCGGCATCAAAAAATACTCATACGGGTAATTAGAATGCTATTCACCCATATCTCGTAGATATTTCGTTAGATATGTTTTAAACTAATGAATATTGTCAATAGTAATAGCAGGAACAATAGAAATAATATTTAATAAAAGTAATAATTGGTCATCAATTATACGCATGCAACTTGCATGGAAGATAACGCAATATCACCACTTAAACTTCTGACGCAAGCGCTAATGCCATTCTGAAATAAACATTCTCGTTGCCGGTTTTGTGGAAGCATACCCGTCAGCACCCTTGACAAGCGTGGACATCAAATCAGCATGCAAGCATGATCGTGGTTCAAGGCGAGATGACACAAGAAATGAATGAATAAGTGTGTTTCGCTATTGTTTGCACTGGCGTTGGGAAACCACAAGACAACGAGGTAATAAACCAGTTTTAACCAGACAGGAAATTAAATTGACTATTCCGTTCATGAAATTAAAACCATTAGTGTTTAACTATAGATACAAAATGCCTCAGTTACGGTGATGAGTCTCAAATGTGTATGGGTTTTTCTATACGATTTTTCGTACAGCTTCTCCCCACTGGCGGAACATATACTGTGACTCGTTGTACCCACACCTACGCCCGACACATTTGCCCGCCCTTTGCGTCTGCTGTCTGTCCCTGTGTCAAACTGATGATCCTGGACTAGGACTCCAATGCCGCCACTGTTTACATCTCCGTGTCTGACCCTCAGATCCGCCTAAAGCAACCAATGCATCCTAAACACCTCATCTCCACTTCCACTACTCACACCTCCTTTGCCTCTGTATCCGACTTCGCCTCCACCGCACCCACCTCCTTTTCCTCTGCCTCCGTGTCCACCACACCTACCACCTCTACGTCCGCCTCCAACTCCCACTTTGCCTCTGCCTCCACCTGCACCACACCCACTACCATTGCCTCTGCCTCCTCCTCCACCACACCCACCTCCTTTGCCTCTGCTTCCGCCTCCACCGCCCACAACTTCTTTGCCTCTGCCTCTGCCTCCGCCTCCGTCTCCACCACACCCACCGCCTTTGCCTCTGCCTCCGTCACCGCCCACAACTGTTTTGCCTCTGCCTCCACCTCCAACCCCAACAACTTCTTTGCCTCTGCCTCCGCCTCCACCACACCCACCGCCTTTGCCTCTACCTCCGTCACCGCCCACAACTGTTTTGCCTCTGCCTCCACCTCCATCCCCAACAACTTCTTTGCCTCTGCCTCCACCTCCACCCCCAACAACTTCTTTGCCTCTGCCTCCGCCTCCACCACACCCACCGCCTTTGCCTCTGCCTCCGTCACCGCCCACAACTGTTTTGCCTCTGCCTCCGCCTCCACCGCCCACAACTTATTTGCCTCTGCCTCCGCCTCCGCCACACCCACCTCCTTTGCCCGCCCGATGTTGCTGCTGCTGCTCTGTCGTCGGAGGCCAGCGTTGCGACAGCTTTGGTCGGTGCCTCCCACGTGTTCCGCCTGCCCCGTCCCGCCCTGTCGTGTCGTCCCGCCCTGGCACGCGTGCGCTGCCACACACGCGTGCGTGCCCTCGGCGACAGCGCGCGTATGCCCGAGCACGCGTGCCCTGCACGGACGGATGGACGGACGTTGCACAAGCCCGTGCGGCGCGGTGCCCGGGGGCGGGGCAGTCGAAGGTTCCTTCGTTCACTGGAAACTGGTGGTCACAAACGAGACTGCAAAAACGCTTTTTTATGAAGAAACTGTAGGTAATCAGTTAAACACGATGGGACGAACCCGCACTCCGTATAATATTAATAACTATTTTTTGGTTTATTTTGCTGATACTGGATTTAATTGTAACTGACAGCGTATTTTACAATCGATCTCCTGTATTTCTCTGTAATCACAGAAGTTGTACATCCCTAGCGCGCGTCGCGGCAGGGTTGGGATTTAATCCTTCTGCTTCTGTGGATCTCGAGTTCCGAAGAGCGCGACAGTGCGAGCACCGCGCCAGCTTCCTGCGCACATGAACAAGAGCGATTCCCGCCGGTCACGTTATTCAATCTCCGAAACCGAATTGCGCGCCGGCAAAACTGACGAATTGTATCGCCAGATGCCGCGCCATTTGCATAACATTTTATAATGAACGAGTGGGATATTATTTTTCGCGTACGGAGGCTTTCTATCTGAAAAATGCTTTTTTTGCCGGCATATCCTTGACAATAAATAATAATATGCAAAAATAGTTTCTATCGTGATTCGGTTGCTCAAATTTTACGATATAATCTCAGGGACGCTAGCAATCTATAACTGCTTTCGATGATTTTTTTCGATGCTCATAACTTTTTTATGTTTGACATGTTTTGGAACTATTTAATGCAGAATTCTTGAATAATATAGAATTTATATTGAAACAAACTATCTAATTTTATTTTTAAATTTAATATTTCCTCTACCCGTCTATTATTAATTCAACGTAACCCGTTCCAAATTTATAAAAGAGTATGGGCGCCAGGAAAAGATTACGTTAATTAAATTATTAAAATTAATATTCAACTGCTATTTCCATTAAATTAATATCCGGCTAACTGGGTCGATGGGTCTTATAAGAAATAATCGCTATTGACTGCTAATAGCCGATTATTCGATCTGCCATCTGTACAGAATGGCCGAGGAATCTGAGAAGCAAATATACATTTCTAGCTACTCATTTGCTGGAATTTGCAAATGAAAATCATCTTTTGTATTCACAGAAACCTGTAAGTTTATTCAATTTTCATTGGTAACAATACGAAACTTTCGGTCATGACCAGTCTCAAACCTTATATTGCAGTACCCGTCTTCGCGCGTTGTCGACCGATGGCGCCGCGTAGGACCATTTTCAATCTTCCCCGGTGTCGATGGTTCCAGGTCCAAATACCATCTTATTTTCTTCCGTTCTGGCACAAGTGTATTCAAGTCACTGATCCTCACCGCCTCCTAAGTTGATAAGACTTAATTAATTTTCCTTTTTAAAAGTTCCCAGTTCTTTCTACGCGTATACTTAAAATGTTAAAGTTCAGCTAACTATTATCTGCATCAAATACTCCCAGTCCTGTTGCCGACAAATTCACCTAAGTTCACAATTCTAGCTGCTGCACTCGAAATATTTCCAAGTTCCAATTTCCACACCTTCCATCAATATTCTAAGTCCGACAATTATACGCTCCAAAATAAATGTTCACAATTCCCAAACTCCCAACATCAATTGTCTACACACGATCCGCACAGCACCACGGCATAAGTCGGAATGCCTCCATATTCCCCTCTTTCAGCCCTTCAAAACTCGGTCCATCGTTCTACTGTTTCTTGTTAGAAAAAATTCCATGTCTAGCCAATTACTTACAAATTCAACTAGCCGCGCCCCAGACTGTCATTGCTTTCTCGGCCAATCCCCAAACAGTTTACTTTTTCAACTAGCCGCGTCCCGTGGTTCAAAGCAATGCAGTTTGTTGACCTTGACGACAACTCGTCTACCGATGCTATGCTGCCATATTTACAAATGTCTATCCTTACAATTCACCATGCTTACAATAAATGTGACGCAATACAAGGTCCCACATATTGGTATGTCACAATATGCATTTATGTAGAATGTTCTTCATTTTAAAATTAAATGTCAATGTATCTCATATTTTTTATTTCATCATTTGGTGTTTGGTATCTCGAGTAGTTTTACATATTCTCTAGAGAGATAGACTACTATTGCATTCTTCAAGGACGTGACTAATGGTCTACTTTACGAAATCCAGAAGAAACAAATCTAAAAATATCTTTAAATGAACCACAGTGTGACAGCTCGAAAAATGCGTGACATAAGAAAAAGGAACGCTATATCTGCAAACGATGGACGTGCAACGAGAAAGTCGCCAAAATAACGGAAAAGGTCAAAGTAGTGAAATAATTAATTTTGAAGTTATCTTAGAAACAAAAGTTACTTCGTTTCTTAAAGTTACTTAAAGAGACTTGGAAATATCAAGATTGCAAAACAGAAAAGCGAAATGAGGAAATCTATTGAAGGCGTTGAAATGAGGAATCTATTAATTACTAAACGAGGCACCTTTGTTTATTTTACAGTAAAACTACATTTAATGTGTTATTTTTAATCTTAATGCGTATCATTTCTATAAAATGTGCCCGTTACTTAATGAATATATTTCATATGGAGTTGGCTGTGATCCAATTTAGAACCCATCCAGGAATACCGTATAGAAAATACGCGTTCCACGGCGCCCGCCTGTAGTGGAAGTTGGCCGGCAAATGGTGGCGGTCGTGCACTTTCTCACACTCGCTCCGAAGTGGAAGCGGTTCACGGGCGATAGCGCGGTGTTTGCGGGCAACTTGATAGCCTATCTGCAGCGGGCGCACGCGAAGCGCTGACAGGGCGTCGCGTCGCCTCACACAGCGCGAGCCCGGCTTCACTAGGTTTCCTCCTATATTCCTTACACACGAGTCATCGAGGTATCCTTACGGAGTTTCAACACGACGGAGTAGCGTACAGCAATAGACAGCGACATCGATCTTCTGCGCTTGAGCAGATGCTCAATAGTGATGCAAAACTCGAGCTGCGCATGCGCGTATATATGCATATCGAACTGCACATCGATATTGCTGTCGATTGCTGAAACGCTACGCAGTGCTTAAATTCCATCTTAGATACCTGGCAATTGAGTAACCTGCGTCTGTCCGTCACTCACGGTCCTCATTCACTCACGGTCTCGTCACTCACGGTCTCGTCACTCACGGTCACGTCACTCACGGTCACGTCACTCACGGTCACGCCACTCACGGTCACGTCACTCACGGTCACGTCACTCACGGTCACGTCACTCACGGTTACGTCACTCACGTCACTTCCGGTCCTCCAGTCCAGACTTGAGGAATCTTCAGAGGCCACCACTACCATGATGGTAAGTGATGGGTGGGCTTCCCCGGTGCACCGATTTTTGCTCCTCCTGCGCAGCACCAGATTGCGTCACGAACCACGTGACCATCCTTTGAAAGGCCAAACCAGACGTTGGGCGCCATGTTGCATGGGGGGTGAGAAGTATTGAGAAACATTTTGAAAGTGGCATAAAATTACTATTTTCAACGGTGATCAAAAATAACACAATGAAATTGTAATTGAAATAAAATAGGTATGCATTATTTACAAATAAGTGTTTCATATATCTGTTTCGATGTCTTGTAATAAAGATAATTTTGGGATTTAAAATTTCCACTAATATTGTTACGCAAACTGGTGCCTGAAGCTCATTGAATGAAGTTGGATACGATGCGCATGTCCTTCCACCACGGATACTACTACAATAGCTCATTCGATTTCTCTCGACAAGACAAATCAATTGGCACCATTCTTAGAAGGTTCTCTATAAGATATTCTGGAAGATTTCTAGGAAAAAACACGTGACTCCATGGTTTAATGCACCTTCGAATACAGTGGTGAAACGCTGTGAACCACTGTACAATCTTTCCAGCATATACTTGAATCTATACGACTTGATTAACGAGAATGACTAAAATTAAACCTCATTTTATAATGAAAGCACATTTAAATCTGTATTTTACTCGTTTTTTTCTCTTGTAATTTTCTATGCTCGAAAATGAACGTCCCAGGCAATTGTAATATATATAAAATTTGCTTCTAATATTACCTTGCAACGCGAAAAGAAACCTTTTTAACATGAAAATATCCACTGAAGGCGAAACGCGTTACTACTACAATTTAATACGTTTTGTTGTTTACGTTCGTTAACTTATGAACTGGTGGGCCTCGCACCAACGTTTACCATCTAAGTAAATCTGCACTTTATCCTATTTATTTATAAGGCTTTCATTTGGCTCCTACCATTTTCACCGTCTCTCACTTAAAGTCTCTTAATATTTGAGGCGTTTCTGCGTCTCTTGATGATTTATGTAACCTCGATTCCATTACCGCATAACTATTTACACTTATGCTTCTCTTATTAAATATTTTGATGCGTGAGTGACTCTCTTAGTAACATCACCTCGCTGACATTTACTCTGCACACGCTTTTGTTGTTCTCAAGGCCAAAGAGGAGTGTTTTAGGGAAAAAAACATGAATCAGATGTCAATAGAATTGAATATGCTATTTCTCTGCAACCAGAAAGAATGCTCACTTGGCATGTGAATAAAGGACACAATTTCTAATTATTAAATGGGTGCATGTAATGATATTATAATACATAATGCATATTTTGCTTATTTTTGTATTAAGCGTCATATTTAAAGGCGGTTTTTAAGGGCGAAAAAATCCTTCGTACGCCTTCCTTCGGAGGGGAAGTAAAGCCGGCTGTCCCATGTTAGTACATTTACTGCATGTAAAAGATCCTCAAGCCTAAATGATGCCTCTGAGCTAAATTCAAATCGCCTGTTTCGTCGCCCAAGTAATATCTTCTTTCTCCCATGATTGGTCAAAGGAGTGTAACGAAATTTGCGTGGTCAGACGGAAGAGCAGGCCTCAGGGCCTGAGTCTCGCCACGTAAAATAAGGCAAATTGAATTCAATTCAATTCAATTCAATATTTATGAAAATTGCACATTTTTTGCATATTTTCCTTTAATTTTTTCGTTAATATGTGACCAACTATAGTTTTTACAAATAATAAATTTAATTTTTTTAATCTGTAAAATTTATTTTCGATTTTGTAAAATGTGTTTGTATTTAGGTTCAAAGGAGCTAATATTTCTTTTGAATCTAAATTACGAAAGATTCAGGGCAGGAAAATCGCCCCTAACGTCTTATTTGTACCTTGGCAAACGTCTAGGCACTTTTATAGAGAAGGCTCAAAAGCAAAATATATAAAAAAAAACTTACTTCGTACATCATTATCTAGATACGCGATACGTGTTAATTTTTTTTCTCCCACTGGCGTAGCTCCTTTCTCGCGATCTCAGAAATGTAGATTCCGCAGTAAGATCACACTATTGCAATCTCTGGATCTAAGTAAAACTCTTTCACAGTGACCAACAGACACAGTAGCAGAGGATGGAGGAAGAGAGGGAGTCTGTGTCATTGATCGGAAATTATGCTCCTGATATCCAAGCTCAGAACGCAGGTTCATTTCCCCCGATGAGGACTGCGCTAGAAGAATTTTCCTTTTTCAACCACTCTAACGGGGTTCCCGCTTGAAAAACTCCCATATTCATCGCCAGGGATGTGCAAATAAATGCTCCCAGTCATATTCATCCATTCATTTTGTCGTTCCCTGGGGGGGGGGGGATGAAATGTGATTCGGGTGCAAACGATCTGATTTGAGGGTACATTTACCAAGGATTCGTTTACGGGTCGTAAGCACAGCAAAACCTCCCTTTCCCATTCATCGACAATCTCCGCATCTCGCTGGGACAGAATCAGCTCTCTATGCGATTTTAAGAGCTGTTAGCGGTTTACGCACTCGCGATATGCATCTACACTAAACTATAAAAACGACTGTTATCGAGTTTTATTATTACATTGTCTACCACTAAATGAAATAATATATTGTTCGCCACTCGTAGATCTTTGCCATTTTAATCTCCAACATCCTCCCTGCAGGAACATTCTCCACAAGGGCCTCAAATGAATTTATCCGTTGTTAAATCGTTCCCTGGCAGAGCAAATACGAGGTGGATAAGACTTATTAGGGATTTAATTGTGTTTGGGCTTTGGGATGAATTTCAGAATGCAAAATTGGGATGTTCAATTTTAACTTTTCACAAATCCTTGTACGTAGGACGGAGACAATCCATCGTCCTACAAGTTCAATAATAACTGAAATACTCGTAGTTATTTATAGTACTTCTTAAAATAAATAACCTTCTTTATTTTATTTCATATTCACTAAACAGCTTAAATTGTTTGTAAACATTCTAGAATTTTCTTTAAATTTGAGTCATCACTCACGATGAAACAAAATCGCCACCTCTGCTTATAACAGAACTCGCCTTAATTTATCATTTGTATTAAGAGAAATGCAGAATGGAAGGGCCATCGAGGGAATTTATATATTTAACAACTTAGGCTAAGAGCGTTTCCCGGAAGTAAACCAAAGGATTCTAAAGTAAGGAGAAACAACCACAAATGAAAGACCGAAGTGAACACCCATCTCACAGGCCAAGGGAGGGCGTACGAGCGCTGTATCTCGTTTGCCAGATTTCTCTACCACTCCGTGCTCCCGAGAGGAAAATAACAAGATGCACAAACTCACGTTAAAGAATCTTAATTATTTCAAACTTTGCGTTCCTAATAGGGCCATACGTTTCGCGGCAAATCCCCCGCATGGTGAGGTGAACGTTACATCCATCCCCCTTGCTCGAGGAAAACTGTTGCTCTTAACTTTCCTTATCGTTTACAATTAGGGGTGCCTTGTTTCTTTCCGCGCAGCCACCCTCTTACACAGTTCTTATTATTTTAGGCAGATAATCTGGTTCCCTGCGTGAGGGTGCGTCGCGCCCCCTGTGGTTAACACCGTCCTCGGTCCCCCTCCCTCGCGCCCTCCTCGGCGCCCTTTGGCGGCTCGCCCCCCCAGCAACATCGCCCGCTCATTAGCACTCAGTTACCATGTAAATAGCTGCCACGAGCCCCTGCACAGCGTTTTCTTGAAGAATAGAATTTTGTAAAGTAATGTTAACACCGGAGATCGCCGGGGCAAGTGTTTTATGCGTGCGGGGTCGACAGGTTTATAGAAGTTGTGAATGAACTCTTGAAGGCGCTGTTGTGAATGGATGTTTGATGTTATGTTACGTTGAAATATTGACGTTGAGAATATTTTTTAATGAATTGAAAGTTATATGTTATGTATAACTTAGTTTATAATATATTCTAAGAACCTGAGGTGATATTTATAATAATTAATCTCTCGGAATTACGTTGTTCACACAATTCAAAATAATGCAAAACCTTAAGTGATTAGCAAGAAATAAGGAGTATTTGGAGTAAATGAAATATTTAAAACAAAAAGTGGGACTCCCAGATTTAGCCCATGCAGTCAAGGGTAAATGATAATTTTGAAGTGCAACAGACAAAGTAATAATCTAGTAAAAACACAGATCTTTTTGTGTTAGAGACGTATTTGAACTTAAATACGAAAATGAAAAAGAAAGTTAATACATAAATACAAATGAAACACAACGCAGAATGTTCATTGCAGTCCGTCCACAGAACGTACGTTACTCCACAGCTAGACAACTCTTTTCTGTTTTGTAAAAATGTATTGCCGAGCAAATAACTGTTCTTCTTTTCTTCTCCTCATCCTTCCGCCTCTTTCATTATCGCTGCACAGATTCTCCACGTGCACCATCATCGCCGCCGCCGCCGCTGCCCTCGCTGCCACAACTACCACCGACGCTGCCATCCCCGCCACCACCATCGCATCCGCCACCGCGCGCGCTGCCAATGCCACCACTGCAACCACTGCTACCACTGCTACCACGGCCCCCACTTCCACCACTTCCACCACTTCCGCCACTTCCGCCACTTCCGCCACTTCCGCCACTTCCGCCACTTCCACCACTTCCACCACGTCCACCTCTGCGACCACCGCCTCTTCCGCCGCACCACCTGTGTCTCCGCCCTCGCTGTCGCGCTTTCCCTCTGCTGTCAATACCGCCACCGCCACCGCCACCGCCACCGCCACCGCCACCGCCTGCACCACCGCCTGCACCACCGCCGCCGCCACCGCCTCCGTCTCCGCAGCGATTTTCCGCGGTCTTTCCAGGAGCCGGGCTTTGCGGCTCTCAAGCAGATTCCGGGGCGGCAACGAGTGCGCCCCCACAAGGGCCATCGGCGAGGCCGAGGAGGGGAGGGATCAGGACGAGTGAAGCCGAGAACAGTCGCTCGAGGTGCTACGAAGACGTGTGACAATGCTCTGCTCAGTAAAGAAGCTAATTTCAAATTAATTTTATCCCTTTAAAGAAAATTGCCAACTCGTATTTCTTTTCAATAGTTGAAATCATTTCTCAAAATATTTTAGTGTATTTTCTTAAACTACAAATGTGGTCAATTTGTTTGATTTCATTATACATTCAATTCAATATAAATCTGTCCTTACATCTCTTACTTCCGACAGTCGTAAATTTTTCCTTTGTGTGATCGATCTGCACCAGGGTCATTCTATTTCTTCCACCTCTGCTTTGCGATCCACCTTGACTGAAAAAAAAGGCAAAAAGGAAAAGCAAGTGCGTCGTCATTTCATTGCCAAATGGAACTTGTGAGGCGCCGTTGTGTGCGGCGGCACCGCGCAGGCAGCCTCCGCACCTTTGTTCAGTGGCGCCGGTGCTGCTCTCCGTACCACCTGCCTGGTCGCGTATTCTCTTTTTGGCCTCCATCAGCTGTTGCTCGGGGAACCCGTGGGTCTCACATCGCCTTTTTTGCCTTCGAACGCAATATTCGCCAAGTGCGAAGACGTCGTCAAAGACAACGATGTCGTCGTCGTCAAAGACTACGAGAGGATGAGGATTATGATGATGGAAATGTGGGCCATGCATAGAGAAAAAAACAGCGTCGATGATAACAATGACGATGTCTACAGTAGATCAATGTCAACGGTCGGTCGATGTCAACGGTCGGTCGATGTCAACGGTCGGTCGATGTCAACGGTCGGTCGATGTCAACGGTCGGTCGATGTCAACGGTCGGTCGATGTCAACGGTCGGTCGATGTCAACGGTCGGTCGATGTCAACGGTCGGTCGATGTCAACGGTCGGTCGATGTCAACGGTCGGTCGATGTCAACGGTCGGTCGATGTCAACGGTCGGTCGATGTCAACGGTCGGTCGATGTCAACGGTCGGTCGATGTCAACGGTCGGTCGATGTCAACGGTCGGTCGATGTCAACGGTCGGTCGATGTCAACGGTCGGTCGATGTCAACGGTCGGTCGATGTCAACGTAGGTCGATGTCAACGGTCGGTCGATGTCTACGTTAGATTGATGTCTACGGTAGATTGATGTCTACGGTAGATTGATGTCTACGGTAGATCGATGTCTAAGGTAGGTCGATGTCTTTGAGACAAGGATGTCGACGGAAGGGGAACGTTCGTATATGGCAGGATGCCGGTTAATAACCTTCATAAATGTGGAAATTATATTCGTGATGATAGTTGGGTCCCTTGGAATGGTGATGGTTGCAGCTACCTAATACAGGTGCGACGGTTCGAACTCCTCCTCGGTAATGAATTATTTTTGCTTGCGGGTTGTGGCATGGACGGGCCTGTATCAACCACCATATAACATCTTCAATACTTAGTTCTTTCCCATTTCTCCCCCTGTCCGGAAAATGTGATATGATATTGATGTGAGTTAATAAAATGTAATGTTACTGTCATGATCTACAACTACATCTACACCGGTCGTTAATTTTTGTCCAGATTGTTTTGGTTTTTTGGTTTTTGACCGCACTCTTCAATGCTTATGTCACTAGCTCGGATGGCGACAGCGAATGCAGTGATGACCGGCACGGTCAGTGCAGCCGCATCGTACGTATACACGCCTCCACCTCCACCCCCGCCCCACCGTACCCCCTCTCCCGCCAGTGCCGTCGTCAACAGGTGGCGAGACCTTGGCCGCGCGACACTTACATAAGCCGCGCGATCCGACGTCCGGACGGCAGGCGGCGGTCGAAGTGAATGCTGCGTTGCTGACGGCTCCCCCGCCGAGTGCGCGCGCCGTCGCGAGGCGCACGTCTCTCGTTTCAGATGCAATCGCGAAGGCACACCGCCGCCTCCCAGGATACTTCTTACTGCAAATACTTACCCACCCACCTCTCACTTGGTCACTCACTCACCCAACTACCACTCAGTGCATCAACTGATGTCTCTGCAGCGCCTCTAACCGGGAGGTCCTAGGTTCCCACTCCCCACGGCGGCAGGATTTTCGACACTAGCTGTTCAGCTAGGTCGAATTCAGCTGCTGTCTGGAGAGGAATTCTAGCGGCCGGCTGCTCTGATCGGTAGTTTTCCGTGGTTTCTCCGATCAACACCAGGCGAATGCCGGAGCAGTACCCTACCAAACGGGCCACGGACCGCGCGCGATCTGTCCTTCCTCTTCCTTGTCGTATCCTCTCCCCTTAAACACACACACTTACACTAATATGCACTACACTACCACATATTCCGGGTGACCGGTCGGGAAGTTAGAGCTTGTCCCGACTGGGGCGGTGCCCCGCTGGTGGGAGGGTCCTGGTTAGGGGGAAGCCCCACTAGCCGACGGTAGGTCGGCGCCGGATCTCGCCATCCAGCGGGGGAAGATCACCGCCATCTCCCGAGAAAAAACATGCACTACACTAACGGGACTAATGACCAAAGTAGTTGACGCGCCCGGAAACACGAAAAAATCAATCAATCAATCAATCAATCACCCAACTACCACTTACCTGCTTACCCACCTCTGCACCCACCTCAACACCCATCTCAACATCCACCTCGACACCTACCGCGACACACACCGCGACACCCACCGTGACACCCACCGTGACACCCGCCGCGACACCCGCCGCGACACCCACCGCGACACCCGCCGCGACACCCACCGCGACAC